>JAQIUQ010006933.1:25000-31292 GCA_030378365.1 Hybognathus amarus | reverse complement strand
GCATGCGAGACAGAAAAACTGTGCTCCAAACAGTTTTGTGCGCACGGCAAGAGAGGGAGAGAGCGAGAGACCTTGCGTATGTGCCTCATGAAGCGCATGTAAGACAGAGTAGCATCATGATTGGACGATTGATAAAAATATAGAATCGCAAATCGAACCGTGACCTTAGAATCGAAAATGTAATCGAATCGAGATTTGGAGAATCGTGACACCCTATGACCAATCACAAAGAACTGGTCCAGCCGACCAATCAGAGCATGTTGCGCTTTTCAGAAGGAGGGGCTTCATAGAAACGGGAACTAAACAGAGCGTCTTTGACTGACGTTTACATGCAGCCAATTTTTGGGTTATAATTTGGTCAAGGTCACTTTCTGAAGGAATAACCTGTTTACATGCTTGAGCAGAAAGAGATTCTCCTGTATACATGGAATTGCAATATCCCAATGTAAACGGCGACGCGCGGTTAGCGTCCTGAGACGTACGACGACCTTAAGACGCAAAATGAGTCATTTCTGATTCTTCTTCCTGTATCCAAAGACAACAACAACAGCAGCACGCGGATAATGAATAGTTCGGGGCAGATAGCAATTCGCCTTTGTTTGCGCTTAGATGCTGGTACCATTACTACCTCGCTCCAAAAGTATGCTGTGCTGAGTCTCGTCATGTTTACTTCCGGTATCCTGAACGCCGATTTTTGTATGCGCCGAGAAGTTTCTCTACTCAAAAGACCAAGATTCCTTGCAAATAGAACATGCGCAGAACCCAAATCACTATGGGGATATGCCGAAACGCGTTACATGACTTAGAAATTTGGGTTAGAAAAGAGGTACCCAGGTATAATATCCCAGTTTTTAAAATCCGGGATATGGGCATTTTTCTGGTTTTTGCCGGTGTTTACATGGCCGTTCGCAACCGGGTTATTGCTTATATCCGGTTTTGAACGGGTTATTGGCTGCATGTAAACACAGTGACTGATGGACTGGGAAGAGAGGAGTGCTGCAACAATGTAAAATATGTGAAAATAAGCTGTTTTTGAACATTCAGCATCATAAACCTATTCTCAGTTGACCCCAAACAAAAATGGCATTATAGATCCTTTTAAAAAAGATTGCAACAAAACAAAGAGTATTTATTGTGAACCATATGAAAGAAAACCCTGCTTTTACTCTATTCCAAGAACTATGGCAGTTATATCAATCACCCAATCATTTTCTAAACAGAGATGTTGATGTGTTGGTTAGGTGAGTGTTACCTTACAGACTGGACTGAGTGGAGCCCGTGTCTCAGCTGAGCTGTATCAGCGGGGATGATCTGGGCTTCGGCTCGGTGCAGGTCCGTTCTCGCGCCCGTTCTAGCTCAGGAACCCGAGAACCTTCTTCAGTGCCCAGAACAGGAATGGGAAGCCAGACCATGTACAGGTGAAGTCAAAACCAATGCATTTAGGGCTGAAAGTGCAGATAGATACCATAATGTTTAAACCTCTTAAAGTGTTCGCGCCCCTTTTTTTTTAATAATCTGAACTAAATGGTTGTAATTCAAGAATGCTTTGGAATATAGATGCAAGATTGGTCTTGTTTTAAAGAAGATTTTTGTAGAGTTAGAAAGTTAAGAAGTTAAGAAAGTGACACAGAAAAAGTTATGATTTTATGCAAATGTAAAATGTAAACATTTAATTATTCATATTTTATATAAAATATATATTTTTTCAAAACCTGGTGGACTCTAAAACTGCAAGAAAATCAAAGCCAAACCTCTGAACAAGTTGTGTTTCAAAAATTTAGTTGATATCTAAAAACAAATTAGCTTTCAGTAAGATTTTGTTTGGCGCAGTACCAAACTTTTTCACTAGGTCACAACCAGACTCATTACTGCCCATATAAGGGCGTCTCCATTTCCATATGTGTTTTGACTGATCTGAACCATTATTTCCACAATTTGCATACAATTTATGAAGCAGGCATCCTATTCAGAGGTAGTTAGGGAACTTTGGCAAATTTTGATATGAATTCAACCTCAATAATCACATAAAAATAACATGTGTGTGTGTTAGCTCACTGCCACTTTACGAATTGCGAATATGTAGTTTTTTTGTTTATATATATATATATATATATATATATATATATATATATATATATATATATATATATATATATATATATATATATATATATAAGCTTTCAGACCTTTTAAAAAAAAAAAAATTAAAAACCTTTTCCAAAACTGCATTCCTCCATGTGTGTATATATATATATATATATATATATATATATATATATATATATATATATATATATATATATATATATATATATATATATATATATATATATATATATATATATATATATACTGTATATATATATATATAATGGATGTTTTCTTTTAAATTATTAACATGAAAACAAACTGAGATTTCTACCATTCTTTCATGCTTTTGCATCAATATTTCAAAATAAAGGTCTTAACATGCCTTAGGAGTATGAAAATATTGTTTTGTGAATTGATAGATTACAGCTCTTCTGTAATTTATTTTGAAAATCAATTCCAAATTTGAAAACAACAGATTGTGAGTTTTCAAATGGTATAAAGTTTGTCAATAGTTTAGTATATTTACTGTTTTAAATATGTAATGTCCACCTTAAGGGTTAAGGTTTTGCAAATGGTTTTTCTCCATGTGTCATTGTTTATACTGTTTTATGCATTTTAAGATGGCCAATGTTATGAATACAAATGGATGAGCGGTGCATGGAAAGGCTCATTCTCGTCAAGTCTGGTGCCAGCGCCTCTGATGGATTAAACGTCACAGGTGTGTTTGAAATGATTATTATTTTTTAATTCATTTTGTAATTATGTCCTTTAAAAAAAATAAAGGACAGAAGAAACAGATTTGCAGCCCCAGGTGCACAAATTGTAGAAGCAGAGATAAACCACCTGTATCTGCTTTCAATATTTAAAGGAAATATGAAACCATTACTTCGACAGAAGCATCAATGATCTTTCCCCAGAGAGTGTTTGATGACAAACTGGGATTTGAGATAAAGTCGATGTCCCGTGCTGTCATTTCCTGTCATGAAGGCTGAAGTGTATGATGTCTCCTCTTATTCATCTGTATATACTTAATGGAAATATGCTTTTAATCCATGACAATGTGACACTCACAATTAATCCCATTCGCCATCATGCCAGCCGTCCTCCCATGTTAATGTGTCCGTGTGTGTATTTCTCTGTTGGTGCAGACGTGGAAATACACGAGAACAGAAGTATGCCCATGTCCCTCACACTCCGCAGAAGGACATTATAAATACATTTACAAATGAGATTTCATTTTCTGCTGAGCTTTGTAATGCCATATTTATGCCAAATAGAGGCTTGGATTCAATCCCTATGATTTTCAAATGTTTATTTGTCCTCTGTGTTGAGCCGTCCCAAACTGACCTCGTTCCAGATGGCACGCATGAGTCTAGTCACTTTTGATTGGCCGAACAGGGCAGCAGAACTTCTGAGGCTGTAACCAATCCCTCTTCAGCAACCAGGTCCCTGTTTATGCATATTCATGAGTTATATTAAGGTGTGCAGCGGTATTAATATTCATACAAGCTGCTAATTGGTAAACATGTTTCTGCAGATGCTTACAGTTTATGCTGCACCTTTAAAACTGAGATCTTTTAACATGCCGATAGCTTTATCTTATTGCTAATGATGAAATTGTACACTAAGAGAGAGAAAAATGATTTGTTTTTACGTTTTACAAGCATCACCTTGTGACCAGCTCTCTGATGCTGCTTGAGGACTTTACAATTGTCATTTTACCTGGCAGCAGCAATCTAGAGCTGTTCCGAATCGAGGAGCAGTTCTATTTCACTGCTCCCATTGTTGATTGGATGTATTGATTCATCCCAGCTTAGAGAAAATAACACCAGTGCACTGGCCGCTGGCTGCCCATTTCAGTGCTTTTATAGATCCAGTTGATTCCCACAGGCTGCGATTTGTAGAGAGGTGAGCGAAAGGATGTTGAGATTGGTACACATAGGCGAGTCACGAGGAGGATCATTTTTTAATTGTGTTGGCTGATGATACATATGGGCCAAAATCCCATGGACGTACATTGACAGAGCAGCCCACGCATGAATATCTAGGGACCAGAATATATATAGAGACTGGGAATGGTAAGAAATGAGTAACCCCTCAGAACACATAAGCAAACACAGAGAACATCCTGGAAATAACCTAGAATACACTCAAAATACCTGACCACATGGGCCACAAAGGTACACTTTAAGGCCTTTAAAAAGGTTTGGAGATAATAATATAATAAAATTATAAATGAAATAATATATATTCGTTATATTCGTATATATATATATATATATGAATAAATACGAATATATAAATATGAATATATAAATAATATTTAATTTAATTCATACAAAATAATTCAAATTTATTGCATTTAATTAATAAAAATCTATTAAATCAATATTATATAATATAATATATAATAATAAATAATAATAATAATCATAATAAATATAATATGATAATAATTCTGCTTTTTTAATTCAAATAATTATTTTAGTCTATTGACCGCCAGTTTTATGTTTATCTTTTGTTTATATACCTAATTATGGAAGCTCATATCTGCTTAATAAGAAAAAAAAACTTATTGTTCTAAAACACATTTTGTAAATCATAATTATTATGACACAAGTCATCATGATTATGAGATACAAAATCGTTATGTTAATGTAAATAGTAACATAAAAATCATGAGTAAAGTGACAATATTGAGATAAAAAAGTCAATTGATAAGTTACAGTATAATGTTGAATTTGACAAAGATGAGATATGAGATATATATTATGAGATATAAAGATCTTGACTTGACATAGAAAGTACATTAAGATTTTAAATTTATTTATTTATTTATTTTCATAATGTGGTGGAAATGGGTTTCCATGTCTAATGGTACTAATAGGGAGAAAAAATAAGTACACTTTTTATTTTATAGAAACTTAAATATATATATGCATGCACATCGTGTGTGTGTGTGTGTGTGTGTGTGTATATATATATATATATATATATATATATATATATATATATATATATATACACACACACACACACACACATATATATATATATATATATATATATATATTTGTTTTTTATTTGTTTTTATAGAAGTCCTTCGGAAAGGGGGAACATTGTATTGGACTGTCTTGCAAAGACTAGAGACTTTAGTAAGATTTTACCAGAATTTATCTAATATGTAAATATGAAACATCTCGTGTAATCTTAACTGCTGTATTTTCCCTTTTTTGTATTGTATTTATGCAACATTGTATATTTTGTAGTCTCTTCTGCTGACATGGCATTAAAAATCTATCCTACTACTACCCATCGAAAGATAGTCCGCCCATACTGACATTGAGACATTGAGTTTTGCACAGCCAAGCACTACTCACATTTTCTCTATTTTCTTACTGCCTCATGCATATCAGTTAAAGAGGCTATATGGAACTTTTCCCCAAAATAATCTTAACAAAATCCGTTTCATTTTACCATTTATGAATCAAACAACTCCTGATGAGCATACTGACACCTTGTCCGTGCACAGTGGGTGCATCTATTCGCCTGTATCCTATTTTTAATATTTTCTTCGTTTTAAATTTTCCCGCGTTGTCTGCCGCATGTGACGTCAAGCGCGGTTCATGTTATACGTTTCCAGATCACTCTGCTAACACCGCTAGTCAGCAAGTAGCCTACACTTCGAGTCGCAAGCAGAACACTTATCTCAAACAATATATGTATTTGACTGTTCTTACCTCTGTAAACATAATGCTGACTTCCATGTAGCGGATGACGTGTGCACTGTGCACGTACGAGTGCGCGCGGCGAGCAGAAAGGGAGAGCAGTTCTGTTTTTGGGCCACATGGTGTCAGTCGTGAGTTTAAATTTCAGGAAAACGCATGTAGCCTCTTTAACACATCAGTAATATCATAACACGAGAGGATTTAAGCATGGATTAAATTGGAGTGAAGTGTGCTTGGCTGTGTTTAGTATTTACAGAGAGAGAGAGAGGGGGAGAGAGAGGATGAATGTGGAACAGAATAGAGAGTCTTTGATGCCTCCAGGACTGTAAATGGGCATGTGCTTCTTTCTGTGTGCGTGTGTCAATGCCATTAAACAATTTAAAACTTTGAACTCTTTCCCTGCAGGTGGATGCCCATTGACAAGCGAGCCGGTGTCAGACAGGTCATGTGACCCAGCCTGCGACAAACCTCGC
>JAQIUQ010006933.1:0-15000 GCA_030378365.1 Hybognathus amarus | reverse complement strand
TCTAAAGTTATTAAGATGGAAGCAGTTGATAAGCGATATCAAATCTTCCAAATTACAACCGGTGCAGTTGGTCCTCATGTTTCATTATTTCCCATTACACATTCCAGCACTAACTCTCTCTCCTGAAGCAAGTCGAATCCTGCTGTATTGAATATCCATAAAGCCTGTTTGCAGTCTGCCTGCATCCCAGCATCACACCTCAGGAGACATAAACATGATGCACACATACTACTAACCTCAGTGCAGATTGAGCGAGGTTTGTCGCAGGCTGGGTCACATGACCTGTCTGACACCGGCTCGCTTGTCAATGGGCATCCACCTGCAGGGAAAGAGTTCAAAGTTTTAAATTGTTTAATGGCATTGACACACGCACACAGAAAGAAGCACATGCCCATTTACAGTCCTGGAGGCATCAGAGACTCTCTATTCTGTTCCACATTCATCCTCTCTCTCCCCCTCTCTCTCTCTCTGTAAATACTAAACACAGCCAAGCACACTTCACTCCAATTTAATCCATGCTTAAATCCTCTCGTGTTATGATATTACTGATGTGTTAAAGAGGCTACATGCGTTTTCCTGAAAATTTAAACTCGCGACTGACACCATGTGGCCCAAAAACAGAACTGCTCTCCCTTTCTGCTCGCCGCGCGCACTCGTACGTGCACAGTGCACACGTCATCCGCTACATGGAAGTCAGCATTATGTTTACAGAGGTAAGAACAGTCAAATACATATATTGTTTGAGATAAGTGTTCTGCTTGCGACTCGAAGTGTAGGCTACTTGCTGACTAGCGGTGTTAGCAGAGTGATCTGGAAACGTATAACATGAACCGCGCTTGACGTCACATGCGGCAGACAACGCGGGAAAATTTAAAACGAAGAAAATATTAAAAATAGGATACAGGCGAATAGATGCACCCACTGTGCACGGACAAGGTGTCAGTATGCTCATCAGGAGTTGTTTGATTCATAAATGGTAAAATGAAACGGATTTTGTTAAGATTATTTTGGGGAAAAGTTCCATATAGCCTCTTTAACTGATATGCATGAGGCAGTAAGAAAATAGAGAAAATGTGAGTAGTGCTTGGCTGTGCAAAACTCAATGTCTCAATGTCAGTATGGGCGGACTATCTTTCGTGGGTAGTAGTAGGATAGATTTTTAATGCCATGTCAGCAGAAGAGACTACAAAATATACAATGTTGCATAAATACAATACAAAAAAGGGAAAATACAGCAGTTAAGATTACACGAGATGTTTCATATTTACATATTAGATAAATTCTGGTAAAATCTTACTAAAGTCTCTAGTCTTTGCAAGACAGTCCAATACAATGTTCCCCCTTTCCGAAGGACTTCTATAAAAACAAATAAAAAACAAATATATATATATATATATATATATATATATGTGTGTGTGTGTGTGTGTGTATATATATATATATATATATATATATATATATATATATATATATATATACACACACACACACACACACACACACGATGTGCATGCATATATATATTTAAGTTTCTATAAAATAAAAAGTGTACTTATTTTTTCTCCCTATTAGTACCATTAGACATGGAAACCCATTTCCACCACATTATGAAAATAAATAAATAAATAAATTTAAAATCTTAATGTACTTTCTATGTCAAGTCAAGATCTTTATATCTCATAATATATATCTCATATCTCATCTTTGTCAAATTCAACATTATACTGTAACTTATCAATTGACTTTTTTATCTCAATATTGTCACTTTACTCATGATTTTTATGTTACTATTTACATTAACATAACGATTTTGTATCTCATAATCATGATGACTTGTGTCATAATAATTATGATTTACAAAATGTGTTTTGAAACAATAAGTTTTTTTTTCTTATTAAGCAGATATGAGCTTCCATAATTAGGTATATAAACAAAAGATAAACATAAAACTGGCGGTCAATAGACTAAAATAATTATTTGAATTAAAAAAGCAGAATTATTATCATATTATATTTATTATGATATTATTATTATTATTATTATATATTATTATTTAATATTGATTTAATAGATTTTTATTAATTAAATGCAATAAATTTGAATTATTTTGTATGAATTAAATTAAATATTATTTATGATATATTCATATATTATATATTATATCAGTTATTTATTCATATATATATATATATATATATATATATATAACATAATATATATATATATTTACATTTAATAATTTTATTAAATTATTATTATCTCTTCAATAACCTTTTATAAAGGCCTTTAAAGGAAGTGTACCTTTGTGGCCCATGTGGTCAGGTATTTTGAGTGTATTCTAGGTTATTTCCAGGATGTTCTCTGTGTTTGCTTATGTGTTCTGAGGGGTTACTCATTTCTTACCATTCCCAGTCTCTATATATATTCTGGTCCCTAGATATTCATGCGTGGGCTGCTCTGTCAATGTACGTCCATGGGATTTTGGCCCATATGTATCATCAGCCAACACAATTAAAAAATGATCCTCCTCGTGACTCGCCTATGTGTACAATCTCAACATCCTTTCGCTCACCTCTCTACAAATCGCAGCCTGTGGGAATCAACTGGATCTATAAAAGCACTGAAATGGGCAGCCAGCGGCCAGTGCACTGGTGTTATTTTCTCTAAGCTGGGATGAATCAATACATCCAATCAACAATGGGAGCAGTGAAATAGAACTGCTCCTCGATTCGGAACAGCTCTAGATTGCTGCTGCCAGGTAAAATGACAATTGTAAAGTCCTCAAGCAGCATCAGAGAGCTGGTCACAAGGTGATGCTTGTAAAACGTAAAAACAAATCATTTTTCTCTCTCTTAGTGTACAATTTCATCATTAGCAATAAGATAAAGCTATCGGCATGTTAAAAGATCTCAGTTTTAAAGGTGCAGCATAAACTGTAAGCATCTGCAGAAACATGTTTACCAATTAGCAGCTTGTATGAATATTAATACCGCTGCACACCTTAATATAACTCATGAATATGCATAAACAGGGACCTGGTTGCTGAAGAGGGATTGGTTACAGCCTCAGAAGTTCTGCTGCCCTGTTCGGCCAATCAAAAGTGACTAGACTCATGCGTGCCATCTGGAACGAGGTCAGTTTGGGACGGCTCAACACAGAGGACAAATAAACATTTGAAAATCATAGGGATTGAATCCAAGCCTCTATTTGGCATAAATATGGCATTACAAAGCTCAGCAGAAAATGAAATCTCATTTGTAAATGTATTTATAATGTCCTTCTGCGGAGTGTGAGGGACATGGGCATACTTCTGTTCTCGTGTATTTCCACGTCTGCACCAACAGAGAAATACACACACGGACACATTAACATGGGAGGACGGCTGGCATGATGGCGAATGGGATTAATTGTGAGTGTCACATTGCTCATGGATTAAAAAGCATATTTCCATTAAGTATATACAGATGAATAAGAGGAGACATCATACACTTCAGCCTTCATGACAGGAAATGACAGCACGGGACATGAACTTTATCTCAAATCCCAGTTTGTCATCAAACACTCTCTGGGGAAAGATCATTGATGCTTCTGTCGAAGTAATGGTTTCATATTCCTCTGAATATTGAAAGCAGATACAGGTGGTTTATCTCTGCTTCTACAATTTGTGCACCTGGGGCTGCAAATCTGTTTCTTCTGTCCTTTATTTTTTTTAAAGGACATAATTACAAAATGAATTAAAAAATAATAATCATTTCAAACACACCTGTGACGTTTAATCCATCAGAGGCGCTGGCACCAGACTTGACGAGAATGAGCCTTTCCATGCACCGCTCATCCATTTGTATTCATAACATTGGCCATCTTAAAATGCATAAAACAGTATAAACAATGACACATGGAGAAAAACCATTTGCAAAACCTTAACCCTTAAGGTGGACATTACATATTTAAAACAGTAAATATACTAAACTATTGACAAACTTTATACCATTTGAAAACTCACAATCTGTTGTTTTCAAATTTGGAATTGATTTTCAAAATAAATTACAGAAGAGCTGTAATCTATCAATTCACAAAACAATATTTTCATACTCCTAAGGCATGTTAAGACCTTTATTTTGAAATATTGATGCAAAAGCATGAAAGAATGGTAGAAATCTCAGTTTGTTTTCATGTTAATAATTTAAAAGAAAACATCCATTATATATATATATATACAGTATATATATATATATATATATATATATATATATATATATATATATATATATATATATATATATATATATATATATATATATATATATATATATATATATATATATATATACACACATGGAGGAATGCAGTTTTGGAAAAGGTTTTTAATTTTTTTTTTTTTAAAAGGTCTGAAAGCTTATATATATATATATATATATATATATATATATATATATATATATATATATATATATATATATATATATATATATATATATAAACAAAAAAACTACATATTCGCAATTCGTAAAGTGGCAGTGAGCTAACACACACACATGTTATTTTTATGTGATTATTGAGGTTGAATTCATATCAAAATTTGCCAAAGTTCCCTAACTACCTCTGAATAGGATGCCTGCTTCATAAATTGTATGCAAATTGTGGAAATAATGGTTCAGATCAGTCAAAACACATATGGAAATGGAGACGCCCTTATATGGGCAGTATGAGTCTGGTTGTGACCTAGTGAAAAAGTTTGGTACTGCGCCAAACAAAATCTTACTGAAAGCTAATTTGTTTTTAGATATCAACTAAATTTTTGAAACACAACTTGTTCAGAGGTTTGGCTTTGATTTTCTTGCAGTTTTAGAGTCCACCAGGTTTTGAAAAAATATATATTTTATATAAAATATGAATAATTAAATGTTTACATTTTACATTTGCATAAACATTAAACTTTTTCTGTGTCACTTTCTTAACTTCTTAACTTTCTAACTCTACAAAAATCTTCTTTAAAACAAGACCAATCTTGCATCTATATTCCAAAGCATTCTTGAATTACAACCATTTAGTTCAGATTATTAAAAAAAAAGGGGCGCGAACACTTTAAGAGGTTTAAACATTATGGTATCTATCTGCACTTTCAGCCCTAAATGCATTGGTTTTGACTTCACCTGTACATGGTCTGGCTTCCCATTCCTGTTCTGGGCACTGAAGAAGGTTCTCGGGTTCCTGAGCTAGAACGGGCGCGAGAACGGACCTGCACCGAGCCGAAGCCCAGATCATCCCCGCTGATACAGCTCAGCTGAGACACGGGCTCCACTCAGTCCAGTCTGTCTAGGGTAACACTCACCTAACCAACACATCAACATCTCTGTTCAGAAAATGATTGGGTGATTGATATAACTGCCATAGTTCTTGGAATAGAGTAAAAGCAGGGTTTTCTTTCATATGGTTCACAATAAATACTTTTCGTTTTGTTGCAATCTTTTTTAAAAGGATCTATAATGCCATTTTTGTTTGGGGTCAACTGAGAATAGGTTTATGATGCTGAATGTTCAAAAACAGCTTATTTTCACATATTTTACATTGTTGCAGCACTCCTCTCTTCCCAGTCCATCAGTCACTGTGTTTACATGCAGCCAATAACCCGTTCAAAACCGGAATATAAGCAATAACCCGGTTGCGAACGGCCATGTAAACACCGGCAAAAGCCAGAAAAATGCCCATATCCCGGATTTTAAAAACTGGGATATTATACCTGGGGTACCCCTTTTCTAACCCGAATTTCTAGTCATGTAAACGCGTCTCGGCATATCCCCATAGTGATTTGGGTTCTGCGCATGTTCTATTTGCAAGGAATCTTGGTCTTTTGAGTAGAGAAACTTCTCGGCGCATACAAAAATCGGCGTTCAGGATACCGGAAGTAAACATGGCGAGACTCAGCACAGCATACTTTTGGAGCGAGGTAGTAATGGTACCAGCATCTAAGCGCAAACAAAGGCGATCGCTATCTGCCCGAACTATTCATTATCGCGCGTGCTGCTGTTGTTGTTGTCTTTGGATACAGGAAGAAGAATCAGAAATGACTCATTTTGCGTCTTAAGGTCGTCGTCGTCTAGACGCTAACCGCGCGTCGCCGTTTACATTGGGATATTGCAATTCCATGTATACAGGAGAATCTCTTTCTGCTCAAGCATGTAAACAGGTTATTCCTTCAGAAAGTGACCTTGACCAAATTATAACCCAAAAATTGGCTGCATGTAAACGTCATCAAAGACGCTCTGTTTAGTTCCCGTTTCTATGAAGCCCCTCCTTCTGAAAAGCGCAACATGCTCTGATTGGTCGGCTGGACCAGTTCTTTGTGATTGGTCATAGGGTGTCACGATTCTCCAAATCTCGATTCGATTACATTTTCGATTCTAAGGTCACGGTTCGATTTGCGATTCTATATTTTTATCAATCGTCCAATCATGATGCTACTCTGTCTTACATGCGCTTCATGAGGCACATACGCAAAGGTCTCTCGCTCTCTCCCTCTCTGCCGTCGCGCACAAAACTGTTTGGAGCACAGTTTTTTTCTGTCTCGCATGCGCGCTCTTGCTCGCTCACTCTAGATTCCAGGAGATTTCAACTAATTTGCGTGCATCAGGAGCCGCTATTAATATGCGGGAAACTCCCGGAACTTCCGTGAGACTTGGGATTACTGCAAAGAGACCTGCAAACTGTGGCTTTTTTTGAAGCACGAACGTTGTTAACATAACTCACTGAAAATCCAAAAACTTCACACCTGCGGCTTCAATGAAAGGAGGGGTTCAAAATCTGATGGGTTTCCTGCATCTGCAGTTGCCATGCTATCTTTTGAATGGCTGTAGTTTAGAGGAGGTTGACCGTAGACTCGCAGCACTTCCACACGCATGTTTTTTCCGCTGCGCAAGCCGAACAGACGTGACATGGAGGCGTGGCAGCATCGACCATT
The DNA here is from genome assembly GCA_030378365.1 of Hybognathus amarus. Taxonomy (NCBI): domain Eukaryota; kingdom Metazoa; phylum Chordata; class Actinopteri; order Cypriniformes; family Leuciscidae; genus Hybognathus; species Hybognathus amarus. The sequence continues at coordinate 8,042 of JAQIUQ010006933.1, read as the reverse complement.
CCATTTTTAATTCGAAATTCGAGATTGTGAATTAATTTTGATCGATATCAATTTAAAATGAATTTTGATTCGAATTTAATTTAAAATTAAAATCAGTGACAACCTTATTGGTCAACCGCTTCAAACGTGTTTCAGAAATGCCACGCCCTTAACGGCCCTTATCAGAAATAACACGGCTTATCAGCCGTTAACACGCTAATAACACAACTCAACCAGGCCTCGCCCCTTTTATTTTGCTTGTTTTTTTATTATTTATTATTTATATATTTATATATAAACAATATGAATGTAAGCCAGAGGAGAACTGGCCCCGACTAGAGCCTGGGTTCTCCCAAGGTTTTTTCTCCATCCAATCTGATGGAGTTTTGGTTCCTTGCCACTGTTGCCTTGCTTTTGGCTTTGCTTAGTTGGGTTTTTTATATTTAATATTTAACAATATCGATCTGTTTTGTACTACTTTCATGCTATCACTGTGAAGTCAAATGTGACTTGACTTGACTTGTGCATTTTGTTATGCGGATTTCCAAAGCAGAAATTATTTAAATTATGAATATTGTGCACGTGTTTGTTCCCAGAGGAAAACGTCTCGGTTACGTCATGTAACCTCGTTCCTGAGTACAGGGAATGGAGACGTGTCGTCAGAGTTCCCTACGAATTAGATTCCAATTCGTCAGAGAGCTTCCCTACGACACGTTGAGAGTTCCCAGGACGAAGGGAACGTTCTGAGTTACGTATGTAACCTCGTTCCCTGAGTACAAGGGAACAGGAGAGCGTGACGTCCCAATTCGTCAGGGAACTCCCCGATCAACACGTTGGAGTTCCCAGGACGAAAGGGAACTGCATTTCAGGGTGTTCAGAAACAGTAGAACAACTGCCTTTGGTGTGACTTTGTAACTTCGCAAAGTAACAGCAACACTACACACTAAAAAAACTGAAAATGTAAAAGATAACTTCTTTAAATTTAAATTGAATGACAGCTATAAGCATGTATTTCACTGGTGCTGAGAGTTCTACAGTATTATTGGTAGCTGAAGGCATAATCAAATTCACCAAAAATATTTAATAAACAAATCAACTTTGCAGAAGGACAAGCGTTTCAAATCTACAGAAGTCCATAGGGGTTTCTGAGCAGCTCCGCGGGCACAGATTCTGTGTGGGCCAAGTGATTCATTAAGAGATTTCAATCTAAAACCCTGAAGAACGAAAACGTTTCCGCATTATCAACCTACTGGGTCTAAAATTAACAAATTCTGCTTATGGGCTTCTTTTTAATATGAAGGATATTAAGATAATATACAGTACCTAAACTCCACTTTCACATTGGTGTGTGTGTGTGCGTGTGTGTGGGTGAACTCAGGGTGTTTTTACAACAGAAGTAGGTCAGTCTGTCCTGTTGTAATGGCAGTGCTGATTTGTTAATATTTCCCAGAGTATTAATTATTCATAAAGTTGTCCTTCCATGAATCCCTAATCCTGTGATTTATCAGAGCACGTGCGCAGCGGAAAGCCAGAGGCAGATGCTGACACCTGAGTTCACAGAGTACACTCTAATATGTGTGTGAATAGCTGATGAGGTTTCACAACAGAGGGATGAATATTCACATGTGAAGCTAGGCATCATCAAGAAACATTTGTGTGAAAAAGAGAAGAACAAGTGAGATCATAATAGAAAAAAAGACACAGAGGGAGCGAAGCAGTAGGTCACAGCTGAGCCTGGGAAAACCCAGACAACTTCACAACAAATTTAGATTTGGTCTGACAAAGAGCTCATTCAAGCCCATTTCCAATCCGTCAAAATCGCGGCACCAATCAGAAACGTTGGGCGGGCTTTACATGATGACGACAGTGCTGGGATTTTGAAGCAGATTTTGTAGCCTACATTACAAAGATGGATGCCGCCGTCGAACATCACTCGTTCGAATCAGCTATCGCGTCTGTTTTAAGCGATTTGAACGTTTCCTTTTTGTTAAAAACCGAGCAAAGAACAACACTCTGAGATGTTTCTCCGCGACTGCCGCTCTGCATACGTCATCTCCTTCATCGCTCTGATTGGTTTTAGGTCTACCCACGACGTCCGTTGGTGACGCCCTCTGGAAATGATTTGTCTATGATGCTTCGCCAGACCATATCTCAGTTACAAATGAGATATGGTCTGGTTTTAACCAGGTTTTATAGATGGGGGCGAGACGGAATGTGTGCCAGGGAGCCACACTTAAGGTATCAGATCGAATGATGGATCAAACGTCGAAGCTGGGTGAAGGACTATGCAACTTCTAAAGCTCAAGTAAATTACCCTAACACAGAAACACAAATCTGCACTTACACGCTGTGTGACACATCACTGTCACTGTCCGTTATACAAATCCTCAATAATACTGGAGCCTGTTGAAGGAAAAATAGGATATGAGATGGGAAGAAAATTTGATATCAATCAATGCTTGCGTCTTCTCGAAAATAAATTGCGTTCCCCTAAAAATTTGCGCTTCCATGAGAAACTTCTGTGTCGCTCACAGAGAATATAAAAGTTTTGCAAGCAAAAAGAAAGTTTCTTGTAGGAAACACTGGAATATATTTCATTCATCTCATTATTTTCTCCATCACCATGTGCCTTTAGGCACTCTGTAAATTCCAACCCTCTACTTCTGCCACAAAGGACATGTCAAAATTGTGTCTTACTATCTGTCACTCAAACTCCCTTACTGAAACGACAAAATGCTTTAAAAATAGTGTCTGAGCAGAAATTTTTGTTTCCATCCTTTTTCTGTGAAATAACAATGGCCATGAAGCCATAATTCTCCATTTTGAATGAGGTAATATCGCAAGGTATATGAGGGTGTTGAACTACAGCAGTGGGACTGATGACTCATACAAGCAGACTCATTAATATGACATCTTAGTTTATAAAAGCTGAGCTACTAGACAGATGAGTGTGAGATTGCAATTGCTTTAACACACTCCTATAGAACATAGTCCTAAAATATAAAGACAACTATATATTTTAAGTATAAAGACCCATTTATGCTGATGGGGGTTAAATATTAAGCATAGTTCCCACTAACTACATAATAGGCTTTAATAAAATTGTCATTACATTCACATAAAACTGTTATTTTTAATTGTAATAATATTTCAAAATATTATTGTTTTTACTGTATTTTTGATTAAATAAAAGCAACCTAGGAGAGCATAGAGAGGTAAATTAATAATGTAACAAGAATATTCATTTTAAGATATTTGTAGGATTTAATGTTACTGATTTGTTTTGCAAAATCTGATTTGTAAACACTGGTAGGAAATCATGAGTTTAAAATTGATCATTTAATCGTATTAACAGTTTCACTAAAATAAAAAATATTTAAGAGATATTAAGTAAAGTAAATATCTACATAATATTTAGTTTTATATTTTAATACATTTTAAATTTAATTTATTAAGTGGAAATTTTATGTTTTAAAAGAAGTCTCTTCTGATTCACCAAGGCTGCAATTTTTTTATAAAAAATACACAAAAAACACAGTACATATTGGGAATAGTATGACAATTTAAAATGACCTTTTATGTTAATATATATTAAAATGTAATTTATTCCTCTGAAAAAAAATGCTGAATTTTCAGCATCATTACTCCAGTCTTCAGTGTCACATGATCCTTCACAAATCACTCTAATATGATGATTTTATGCTCCAAAATATGTATGATTATTATCCATGTTGAAAACAGTTTTTTACATTTTTATTTCAGGATTCTTTGATGAATAGAAAGTTTAAAGAACAGCATCATTTAATTAGAATCTTTTCTAACATTATAAATGTCTTTACTGTAACTTTTGATCAATGTAACTCATCCTTGATGAATAGAAGTATTGATTTCTTATTTATTTCCCCGCAAAATAAAACACAAATTCTTACTGGGCCCAAACTTTTTAGAAGGGTAGTGTTTAATGTAACAAAAGCTTTCCATTTCAGATAAAAGCTGTTTCTTTTGAACTTTTCTATTCATCAAAGAATCCTGAAATAAAAATGTAAAAAACTGTTTTCAACATGGATAATAATCATACATGTTTTGGAGCATAAAATCATCATATTAGAGTGATTTGTGAAGGATCATGTGACATTGAAAAATGGAGTAATGATGCTAAAAATTCAGCTTTTTTTCAAGAGGAATAAATTACATTTTAATATATATTAACATAAAAAAGTCATTTTAAATTGTCATAATATTTCATAATATTACTGTGTTTTTGTGTAAAATAAAAACATAAAAAATCTTACCGAACCCTAAACTTTTGACCGATCATGTGTGTGTATATATATATTATATATATATATATATATATATATATATATATATATATATATATTGACATTTAATTTGGATTTTGTCAGTTTAATCCAGATTTGAAGTTGCTGAACCCAAGCTTCACATCAACATGGCACTTCAATTCCAGTGCTTGCATCAGCTGAGGCATTAGCTGTTACCTGGGCAGGGCACAGTGCAGGACTCCCTGCAGGATGATCTGTTTGTCTCCATCCACTGTCTGCTCCAGGTCTCCACAAAGTTCCTCATCCACCATACTTCCCGGATCCTTCCCGAGCCGTCTAGACACGAAGCAAGACACATTCCTGAAGCGCAGGCCTTCTCCACAACGTGCACCCTGAGGAAACACAGAGTTTTGACATTAACAACTACAAATTGAACAAAAGCTGTGGTGAAAAACAACTTTTTGTAGTCCTAAAGGAGATTGAGGATAGATTCTACACAGAAATGCAGCTTCTTTGGAGCCTCTAGACCTGGAAAGGGCAAAACTTCTCATGGTGATACAAAATAAGGGAATAAATCCCAGCATTGTATCCAGGTCCTTATGTTTCGCACTGTCAGTTACTGGCATTATTTTTCATAGCTGCTGAAAATCTCTGAAAACATGAGGCACAAGTGCTGGAGACTGCTGAGGGCTGTCAGAAGACACTTTAGAGACAGGCAGCCGAGAACAAAGGCCAGAGTCAATATTCTCTCACAGCCTGCACTGTGACGGGAGCATGAGGTATGGGGGGAAGGAGGAAAAAGGAGCGGAGAGAGAGGGTGTCTCCTGTCTGTTGTCTTTAATTAAACCCCCTGTTGGGCCCTGAAAGCCAGACTGATGACAGGAGGAAGACGGCAGCAGAAATACTGTGGAAAGGCCAAAGCAGGAGAGGATTGGGGAATATTCTTACATACCGAAACACTGATGCAGATAACATGAATTGCTGGTGGTTTGTTATAGGGAAAGTGCCAACCTTGTAACAAAAATATATCATACAAAAGCTAAGTAATGTGTACTTAATCAGGTACAGGTACAATGTAAATTTAATATCTGCAATGCCTTTTCAAATAAAAATTGTGCATTAATTTTTCCATTTATTTACTGACCATTTATTATTTTGTTTATTTATTCCCAATGACAATTTCCCATTAGTCTAGTCTTCATTTTCACACGATCCTACAGAAATCCTTCTAATATGCTGATTTTATGCTCAGTAAAATGTGTTGTATTATTATAACTGCTGAAAACATATGAGCTGCCTAATATTTTATTTATTTTTTGTTTGTGGAAACCACAATACATTTTTCAGGATCCTCATTAACAGATTAATAGAAAGTTCAAAAGAACAGCATTTAATTGAAATAGAAATATCTTGTAACATTAATATTCTAAATGTCTACTGTCATTTTCATTTAATGCATCTTTGCTGAATAAAATATCCCTTTAAAAATATAACTTATGTGTCTGATGTACTGTTTCACATGATCCTGGTTTATAAATACATCTATGCAACATTAAAAAAGTCAGAAAATGAAACTTATGTATGCACAGTACACATATAGTAATGTAAAGTTACACAGGCTATGTTCACACTGTAGGGGCTTGATGCTCAATTCCAGATTTTTTTAAAAAAAAAAAAAAAAATAATAATAATAATAATTAAATGCAACCTTTTGTGATCTCTGTATATGTGAAAGCCCAGAAGTGCACAGAAGAGTACTCAGCGGTCAACAATGTCGCACAACGTTGCTTCTGCGAAAGTCGCTAAACATGGTTGTGTAAGCTCGTTTAGCAATGTTAACGTTATTTCCCAACAAAGCCAGAACAATTACAATCTTCTCATTACCACCTACTTCGACGCAGAATTATGACGTTTACACATGCGGGTGTAGTCGTATACATGTGACCTGGCCGATCAGATTGAAGTCACATTTCAAAAGATAGGGTACATGTCGGATTTATACCACATACCCAAGTGGCTTGGGTCGCATTTGAAAAGATTCGATCTGAGTCGTTCAGACTGCATCAGGGGCATAAAAAAATTAATTGGGTTGTTTCAGCCTGCAAATGTGCATAGTAGCCATATAATCAAGTATCAACATCTACTACAAAAGAATCTTAAATATTTAAATTCCCGCCAGCTGTTTCAGCTGGCGGGATCATGAGCAAACTCACCTCAGATTTGCATGGAGACCAGGCGCTGTACCTCCAGCTGAAGCAGGGTCTAACAGGACAGGGCTTCCACTGTTCCAGCTGTGAGGAACACGGCCCGTCCCATTCTCCTGAGAGGCCTGGGATCACAGTTCTCCTCCTCCACAGCTTCCCTACAACAAGATAGATTGAAGAAAAGAGATATTTTGAGATGCTGTATTGCAATATTGTTAAAACCCTTTGGCCTGGTGCTTAGATTAAGCTTAGTTCAATTAGGACAGTTTTTATAAAAACATGCCTTAGAAAAAAAAAAAAAAAAAAAAAGAGAAGAAGTGATGTTGAGAAGAACTAATGTCAGATACCTGAAATGGAAGTTCACCTGAACTTAATTCTTTCAATTACGCATGAAGTTTATTTACTTAAATGGATACTACACCGTTTTTTTTTTTCTTCATATAAAATTATGTTATTCTTTTAAAGGACAAGTTTGGTAGTTTACAATTATAGCCCTGTTTTAAGATCGTTTCTGATGAAATAGAATGTTTTTTTAGACAGATGCTGCTTTAGACAGAATTTTTCCGTTTCTGTGGTTCACTATGGTTGCATAGGTGCACAGAAACAATCCTTCATAAAACATGCTTATAATGCCTATCCTTTTTTTGAAAACATCACTTATTTAAAAAATAAAAGTAAAATAATTATTGTCTTACATCATTATAATCTTGACAAACAAATCTAAAAAAAATGTATATCATATGCAGTACATTTGCACCATCCCAAATACAACAAAAACAGTTTGTTCAATTATCGCTCTTGAAATTGTTTCATTTAGTTTCATTGCATTATTTTTAATATTTTCTTTAACTTGCTAAGTGTCCCTTCCAATTTAAATTATTATCACTCCAAGAAAAGTAATCGCTGACACCCTTTCTATTTCAACTTCATTAATCATTCATTTACCTATTTTATTCGATAAACGAGTACCAAATACAACACATTTTGTTTTCCTTAAATTTAAAGTTAGTTTATTCTAATCAAACCAATATTTAGCAGTACCATTTCTTTTTCCATTGTATCCAGAAGTTGTTTCAGATTGTCACCAGAACAAAATAAGTTTGTATCATCTGCAAATAATATCAATTTTAGTACTTTGGAAACCTCACATATATATCATTAATGTATAACAGAAAAAGCAATAGGTCCAGTACAGAGCCTTGGGGAACCCCACATGTTACCTGCACCAATTGTGACCTGCAATTATCTATTTGGACATATTGATGCTTTTTCTCTAAATAATTACTTATCCAAGAGTGAGCTACCCCTCTTGCTTCATATTTTTTTCAGTTTCTAAGATCTCTAGATCTCCCTTTCTCTAGAAAAGGTCAAATGCTTTTAAAGAACTAAAAATACCCCAACTGTGTATTGTTTATTTTCTGTTGCGATTAGATGTTTTCTCCACAAAAGTGCTATAGCACATGTTGCAAGGTTGTTCTGATGCTGTCTGGCATCCATAGTGTTGCTTGCTTCATTATATCATATTTTATAAGAAAATCATTTAATCTTGTGTCTGGTTTTGGTTAAATCATAACTG